>CP144692.1:49542519-49548533 GCA_036885675.1 Vigna mungo | reverse complement strand
TTTTACCTTTTGGGGCAAACACTCCCTCCACATTGATATCCGGTACTGATATAAACAATGGGTATAGATGAATTGCTAACCGTAAAACAGCAGCAGAAGAGGTTGACTGTGCTAATAATGGCCAACCTCTAAAAATGAAAAAAACTGCTTCAAAACACTTCCTAAAGTATCCAAATGGACATCTTACTGAAGAATAAGGGGAAAATGTCCCTGAAATGATAAAATCTAAAAAGTATCCAAAAAAAAAGAAGCTCTACTCTAAAAGTGTGAAATAATTAAAAAAAAAAATACCCAAGGGGGAGATTATGATCCCACACACAAAAAACACATACGGAGACAATGCTTTATTGAGTGTCCAAACACACATTACAACAAATCATACACTCTTAATTTAGCAAGCTCTCTAGAGTGTAGTGGTAGAAAGTAGATGAAAGAACCATGCCCTATATGGCATCATTATATACGTGGCCAATTCTATTGAGTTGGACAAGGCTTGCTCATTTTAGTTAACAAAATAAATGAAAGATTTGAAATTGAAGAAGTCTGAGCTGTTTAAGTAAAGTCTTGTAAACCTATATTTATACTGAATGCACAAACAGTTGAAGGGGAGTAGCTGGTTGTCTACCCTAAAAGTGATGCAATAGTAGATAGAACAAAAAAAACCTCCAAAGTTTCCTCAAAGAAAATGTACACCCTGGGTTACGATAATTTTCAAACAGGATTAAATTATGTCAATAACTAAAGCAAATTTCCACCAACAGGTATTATATTCCAAGGAACCATAGACTACGCCCCAAATTATACAGTACAGAGGTTTTACACCTTTTCAATGTTTGGTAGTGTCCATGGTTCTGTGTGAGAGTACATGTACAGAGACATTTACCTGAGAATTAGCACCATGTTCCTCTACCTCCTCTACCTCCCCTATATTTGAAAAAGAAATTAGTGTTTATTTCAAAACGAATAAAATAAGAACCTATAAAATACAGTCAGCCAAGAAAACTTACGATCATTTATCCCAGCAAGAGCCAACAATCTAGCTGCCATCTCCCTCTCTTCAGCTTCCTGTAATGCTCTAGCATATGCTTCATCGCTTGAATAAACATCTGGGTCAAATTCAATGATGGGATTATCATGTTCTCCAGCACTAGCATGGACATCAAATGCATCTTCATCTTCATACTCCTCATTATCATCATCTTCATCGTCATCCTCGTCATCATCGTCCTCGTCCTCATCCACGTCAGTACCATCATGTAGATCATCAAAATCATCTCCATCATCATGTAAATAGCTTTCACCTTCCCAACTACCATAATCACTTCCATCATTATTCATTCGCAGCATCATATATGCCCTTTCCTATTTAGTAATTAAAAACACAATATCAATAAGAAGAATGTGAAAATAAAAGCAAAAAACCAACCCTGTAGTTAGTAGTTTATTGACGTATAAGTGTATTACACACATACGGAGGCAGGGAGCCTAATTAAAACAACTTACTAAATCACATTCGTCATACAACAACATTCATTCCATATCTCTACATGGAACTGGACGGTTTGATCAACATCAAAATTAGTTGGATTCGTGAGTGTTAGCCCGAAAACTTCTGATGTGAAGTTTGGCTTTGATTATCTATCATTAGAGAGGAAACAGCTTGGGGGAGAATCATAACTGTTAGACTTCAACAGCAAAGCTCATCAAATCAAACACCGATTTACGACATAAAGACATGGCTGTTTGTGAAAGACGAGTGAAAGAGTACAGCAGGGACATGCAAGCGCTGCTAAATAAAACGAAACATTAACCTAAATACAATTTAAGTAAAACAGAATTTCAGTAATACTATAGGGTTTAAGTAGTATCAAGCATCCTGGTACAGAAAATCATTTTGATTACTCAGTACTCGTAAATCACTGTCAAAATTGGATTACTAAGCTTATAGTTCACTTGATTTTGGTTTCTAACCACAGGTATAGAACTAAACAAAGGAATATAATAGAATGAGAAGAAGAAGAAGAAGAAGAAGAAGAAGAAGAGCGAAACCTGCTCCTGGAGGGTTCGAGCAAGAGCAAGGTCAGCATCGACCTGGCTGAGATTAGTGAAAGGGGTTCGCGTAGGTTGGCGAGGGTTGGGCGCAGATCCAGTTGGTTCTCCTTCACCTACATCGGCTTCTCGATCTTCTTCCTCTTCCGCCTCCACTTGCTCTGCCATGTGCTCCTCGCCATTCAAATTGGAATGCTCTTCCTCTAGGTTATGATTGTTCGATTTCACTCCTCCGGAACCTACTTTCGCAGTGGCGGTGTTATTGTTAGCGGCGGCGGCGGTGTCGTTCTCCATGCGAATGCGAAAGAAGAAGAAGCAGAAGAAGAAGAAGAAAACGGTGAAAGAGAGAGGAATTGGAGATGAAGCAGGCGCAGATAGATTAAGAGGATCGAATCAATCGAAGAGAATATATGTAAATATGATTATATAATTAATTATTAATTAACTTATTATTATACATTATATATATATTCGAAAATATATAAATAAATAAATAGGAGATGAAGGTTGGTGGTTAGAGAGAAATATCATAATCAAAATCAAAACTGAAAAGGTCCACAAGATGGAATAAGGAGACGCTGTGTGGGCTCCACAAGCTTCGACGTTCCGATTCAACATCACCGTCCATCACTGTGGTCCCACGTAAGATCAACGGCTCCTCGTGCCTCTTCCCAGTAACTTATAACTTGGAGGAGAAGACAACGTGTTTGTTTTAATTTTTGAAAAATTATTTGTTTTTATATGAAATAACAAAAACATAAAACAGAAAGAATATATTATTATAATTTTCTTTTCAAATAACTTTTTTCTGAAGCAGTTATTTTTATACGTTTGACAAATTGTAACGAATTTGTAACTTTTTTTTATTATTTTTAAATAAGTTTGTTTATTTTTAGGAGCGTGGATCACTCAACTTATTTTGAACTTGGATTCTTTTTTGTAAGTAGATTTTGAGCCATCCACCTAGTAAAAGAATGGAACATCTCTCCTTTGTGAGAAAAAATATAAAAAATTCTAAAAAACTAAAATATATAATATTTAAATTACTTATAATTAAATTATTTTTGTTTTTCAATATTTTATTTAGATAGAATGATTAAAATATTTGTATTTCAATTTTTATTTGAATAAATTAGTTGAACATTGTTCGTTTTAAAAATGTGTATTTTAAAATTTAAATTTTAAAAAATATTTTTCAAATTTAAATATTTAAATAATATTTAACTATTTTTTTCAATATGTATGAATATAATGTATATAAAAAGATTACTTGCGAAATTTTAATTTTCTTGTTTATTAATGAATTTTAAATTTTATTGTTTTGATTACTTGAAATATTTTATTACTAATTTCAAATTTTCATTTTTGTTTTTAATATTTTTTATTTAAATAACTCATTTTACTAAAGAAAATCAAATTTCAGTTAATATTTAGATAACGACCATAAAAAATCGAGTCATGCTTGTATTAATAATGGCATTAAATTTATTTTAAAAAACTAGTAAAAATACAAACATTACGTGTTGTTTTTTTTTTACTAAAATAAAAATATTATTATCATAAAAATTATTAAAATAAATTTAAATAACTTTTACAATTTTATTATAAGTAACGTTTTTTTAATATTCTTTTTATTAAACAGTAATTTTCTTTTAAGTTTTAGAAAAAAAAAGTCAAATAAAAAAATTAGTTAAAATAAATTTATAAAATTACTATTTTGATTTAAAAAGATAAAATTAAAGATAATTTGACCGTATAATGATAAATACAAATATCAAAACACAACAGAAACAGTAAACAGATAATTTCAGTATAGAGAGAGATATATAGATAAGAATGATTCAAGAGTTGGACAAGCATGAAACAAATTTAGGAATAAGGACTTTTTATTTTAAATTTATTTTTTAATTATAGACTTAAAACAATTAATATTAAAAAGAATTAGATTTTATTTTTAGAAATCTAAAACATTTAGTATTGAAAAAAAAAGAAGCCTAATATAATAATGAATAAAATAAAATATATATGAATCTATAAAATATAAAAGTTAGACAAGAGGACATATTAATTCATCTTCACCTGCATTTTTAAACCACTGGTAGACTATCCTAAATCGTGGATTCCAAATAACAAATAATGGATTAAAATAGGTTGGTGAAATAACCCCTATTATTAGTCCCTACATTTTCTTCACCTAAAATTAAATAAACATCCTAGAAAATATATTCAATTGGAATTTAAAAAAAAAATTAAAGATGTTTTTGTAAGAGAATTGTGCTATTCAATATTTTAAAATATTTTAAAAATCATGTTATTCATATGAGATTTAAAAAGACTAAAAAAGAAGTTAATATCCATAATCATACAAATTTCAATAATTTAGTTTATTTTATAATTTGTCGTGAGTTGTTACTGCTACTATTATAAGTTGTTCATTTCTACAACAATTTTAGTTTATGTTATTGCTATTATTCCTTATGATTGTCTTACAAATGAAAATTAAACTTTTGTTTATTTGTGTTTCTTTCTTTGATTTATTAATTTACAAATATTTTTTATCTAACCATATACTGTGATAATTGTTCTTTTTCAAAAGTATACTCTAGACTCTTTTTTTATGATTAAGAATTTTATGAAAAAAAAGAAGAAAAATTGATATAAAAATATCTGACAGGTATTTCTTATAAAAATATTGTTAATAAATTAATGGAATGATATATATATTTTAAATTACTAAAGGTAGAGATGGAAAGTTTGGAGTGCCAAAACATAGTTATTATTATTATTATTATTATTATTATTATTATTATTATTATTATTATTATTATTATTATTATTATTATTATTATTATTATTATTATTATTATTATTATTATTATTATTATTATTATTATTATTATTATTATTATTATTATTATTATTATTATTATTATTATTATTATTATTATTATTATTATTATTATTATTATTGTTATTATTGTTATTATTGTTATTATTGTTATTATTGTTATTATTGTTATTATTGTTATTATTGTTATTATTGTTATTATTGTTATTATTATTATTATTATTATTATTATTATTATTATTATTATTATTATTATTATTATTATTATTATTATTATTATTATTATTATTATTATTATTATTATTATTATTATTATTATTATTATTATTATTATTATTATTATTATTATTATTATTATTATTATTATTATTATTATTATTATTATTATTATTATTATTATTATTATTATTATTATTATTATTATTATTATTATTATTATTATTATTATTATTATTATTATTATTATTATTATTATTATTATTATTATTATTATTATTATTATTATTATTATTATTATTATTATTATTATTATTATTATTATTATTATTATTATTATTATTATTATTATTATTATTATTATTATTATTATTATTATTATTATTATTATTATTATTATTATTATTATTATTATTATTATTATTATTAGTATTATTATTATTATTATTATTATTATTATTATTATTATTATTATTATTATTATTATTATTATTATTATTATTATTATTATTATTATTATTATTATTATTATTATTATTATTATTATTATTATTATTATTATTATTATTATTATTATTATTATTATTATTATTATTATTATTATTATTATTATTATTATTATTATTATTATTATTATTATTATTATTATTATATTATATTATTATTATTATTATTATTATTATTATTATTATTATTATTATTATTATTATTATTATTATTATTATTATTATTATTATTATTATTATTATTATTATTATTATTATTATTATTATTATTATTATTATTATTATTATTATTATTATTATTATTATTATTATTATTTATTATTATTATTATTATTATTATTATTATTATTATTATTATTATTATTATTATTATTATTATTATTATTATTATTATT